>CM031241.1:164858598-164906098 GCA_018340775.1 Taxus wallichiana var. yunnanensis
CTATCTAAATAAATACAATCACCATTTTAGCCATTTTCCTCTAAAATGGGGCAAAACCCATAAGCCCATTTGGCCAAAAATTATTGCAATAAAAAGTAAAATAAAATAAAAATGTATTGAAACCATAGTTGAGGGTGTAAACAAAAATAAAAAATAAAAATAAATGGAGTATATATATCCTCTCAAAATCTTTAGATGGCTTCTAATGGCTTCCTCCTTCTCCTCCACCAATCTGTAAAACAAAAGAGAAATAGTAAGTCAAAAGAAAAGAGAAAGAATCCTTTCATAAGAAGACTTAGGGTTAATGAGATCCTTTGATTCAGGTCTCTCAAATGAATCCATCCAATGGATGGGATTCATTCCTACAAAAATTAGGTGGGGAGTGGTTGTGTAGAAATTCAAATTTCAAATTTTAAATGCATGGGTTGAATTTTTAAGGGGTGGGTTTATTCTTCTAACCCTTGTGCTAGATTAGGGACCTTGTTAATTGTTTTTAAACCTAGTCACCTTGTGGGATTAATATGACTTTAGTAATTAATTAAATAGACCTCTTTTATCCATGGGATTAATTTGTCCTAGTTGACTATAGTGGAAATCAAATATTTATCAAAATGAAATTTAGGGGAAACTAAACCAAGCCTTAGACTAACCTGGTTTATTCATAAGTATCGAGGGCATTATTATATTTTATAATGGGGATTAAATAAGGAATATTATATTATGAATTTAAAGTAACTTCACAACATAAATGTGACAATTGTAGTGCCCACTTCCCTTCGACACCTTTTATTATGGATTTTTACCTTGTGGACGATATTATGGACATTATTGTGACTTTTGACTTAGTATGATGATTAGATGTTAGAGCATGGACTATTATCGACTCTGATTCACATATGATGCATGATGATTGTTTGAGACATTTTTATATAGATGTTAACATGTTGTTGGACATGGTTATATATATTTATGGATGTGGTTAGGACATGTGATAGTTGGATAGATTGAGTAGACCGAGAAAATTGATTATGATTTAGATGTTGTTGAAAGTGTGAGTGATGTTGTTGATTGTCTTGATGATTGTTGTGATTCACATATATATCGATGACCTTGAAATTATATTTATATTTATTTGGATGTTCTGATATCACCACGAGGGTGAGGAAGGTATTTGTATTTTCCAAGTTAAAAATATCACAACAAACATTGGGGATTGGAGACCAACCACTTTGGAATTCTAGATGAATTCAACAAGGTCACCATGGCAACTTGTAATTGTTTGTGTGTTTGATTGTGCTAGGGATTCCCATGGGGGGGATCACCTTTAAATGTGACCAAGGGACTTTGTGTATTTTCTTTTATTTGGTTCCTTTTTTTAAGTTAGTATGTGTTTTAAAAGTGATGTGTTTCCCCTTTCTATTTAATCAAATAAATTGTGGTAAAGTATGTGAGAAAACATATTGTTAAAAGATTAATAAATCAATTGGGACATAAGAAAGTAATTATTAGGGTTTTTGGCTCTTGTTTTAAATGTTGTAGTAATGTTGTAGTAATGTGTAAGAGATATGTAAGTTATTTTTGGAGTATGAAACACTCCACCTTCTTTTGAAATTCGAATTTGTCCTTGGAGGCTGATTTTGGAGGCTTGTGGGATAAGTTAAACTTGTCCCACACCTCTTAAATTTATTTACCAACCATACCTATGGTTGGAGGGTTAAATTTAGACCTTCATTATGCATTTTTGAAAGTCAAGTTAAATGTTTTAATTGCACTTTTCTTTCATGTTTTAATTTCAGTCCTTTTGGGTGTGGGTTTGATTTGAGTGTGTAAGTAAAACTGTCATATTATTCACCCACCTATTTAATATGCATTGGAGAATAAATTTGACTTTTGTGTTGGGGTTGAGGATGTGTGATGTGGAATCCTACATGGATCCACCTCATCCTCTTCTTTTTCCTTTTCTATAAATTTTGAATTCCTTACCTTGTTTTGGGTTTCTTCACTTCTAGATGCATCATTTTGGGGGCGACTTGTTTTTTGTTGATTTTGGAAGACACGGGGATTATTTTGAATAATTTTGCTTGGTTGCTTCCCTTTTATCACTTCATTTTAGGTGACTTCTCTTGGGGTGTTTAAGTTGTTCAAAATTTGGAGAAAGTTGGAGATTATTGAATGTTTGTGGATTATTGATCTGGACTGTGTACATTAGAAAGCTTGTTGTTTTGGATCCTTGGAACAAACTCCATCATGGAGAGGTAGGAGCTTGGCTCTTGAAACTATCATCTTTATTTTATGTATATGTGAACGGTTGAATGTTTGAATGTGTTGTTTTATTTGTTGGCTACTTGGGTAGATGAATTAGGGATGGTGTAGGAGAAGACTATGTATTATTATTACGAGAGGCATAAGTTCCTTTGGGAGGTATAAGTGTGGAGGGAGTGGGGATTTGGGTTACACCTTGTAAAAATAAATATCTTGCATTTCTTTACTCATTATGGGGTGCCATAAGAGGTTGGGGAGGTATAAGAAATTGTGAGGAATAAGGGGTGCTTGGGTGAGGCATAAGGACATGTCATGGATTTGAAATGATATATATTTTGGCGGTTTGTTCTCGGAGGTGATACCCATTTCCCTTAGGGAGGCATAAGTAGCATACCCAATAGTTTCTTGTTACTTTGGCTTGCTTGATGAAGCCTGAGTATTGTTGTGTGTTTATCTTGTGGTTGCTAAAACTATCATTTTGTTTTGGACTATTTTTTAAATATAATTTTTACATGTGAAATATTTCCATTGTGTTGTGGAAGTCATCTTATTTCCATGTGTTGAGTCACATTCCTTATTGCAATGTGGTTGGGGCTTGAGGGCCAATGAAGAGGGTGGCTTCTCCTTTTTATTGGATGTCTTGGTTGGGTGGAGAGCATTGCCTTTCCCCCTATTCTATTGTGATCAAATTGGAGAATGATGGAAACTCATACTACTATTTTGGAGCTGAGAAAGAAGACAATTTTGACAGTCCTTTGTGAGACTTCTTTTTGTGAACCTTTTTCCCACTTCAAGTGGAGGACTTGTAATATTATTTGTATTGGATAGTTATTCTGTTTTGGAAATGAAATTTTATGTTTAAATGAGAAAGAGACATACTGTAATTTTATTCTGTGGAAAGAAAAGAAAGATTTGTATTCTGTCTTTTGGAATGAAATGAAAAAGGAAGTTGTAAAAGAATCATCTAAGTCAATGGAATTTCTTTATTTACCAAAAATGATATTGTTTTCATTGGGAATCTATGTTTGAAATACAATATGAAATCTCTATTTGGAAAATTGAAAAGGGAATACGTATGAAGAGAATATATTACTCTTTTCCTTTGGAATGTATGATTTGAAAATTAGAACTGCACTCTGGATTTTTACACAACTTGATTTCAGTTGGAAATGACTTCATATATTAAAGTTTGGGAAATATAAATATATTTGTTTATGTGCAAGTATAGATCCTATTTTGTTTCACTATAACTGTTAAGGAATTTCTATAAAACTTACAAATCGGGCATATCCAAAATCTCAATCGATTTGTTGTCAAAATTGGGAATTTATAAATGATAATCTATCAAATACCTTAACCCTTACAATCCATCATAAATTCTCCCAAGTGAAATCCCCAATGTCTATTTGGCATGTTGAGAAAGAATTAATGGTGAATTTGAACAAAATTGTGTAAGTTTAAAATACCAGTTCACCTGTTTAGTGATAGAAAAATTTTTTCTCAAAATAAACCCTTAAAACTTTATCCAAATTAAAATTTTAAGGTTGTTGTGAAAAGGGGACATCGAGATCTTTCCATAAAGTCCTTGTTTTCAAAAAAATGAGTTCCCTATCAAAATTTATGGCCTCTCGGAAGTTTCTACTTCATTGGGATTCAAAAATAATCTAAGTTTGAAAAAAAAAAAAAGTTTATTCCGCACCCCTCTTCCACGCCCACCTTTCATGCCAAGGAAAAAGTTTCCTTCCACACCCTACTTACGCACCTGGGAGAAATTTCTTCCTGCGCCCGAAAGAAGATAATCTAATTGTGCTCGGGATAACTTTCACTCTCTTAGTGTTTTGTAAGGTGATTTGATAATTGTTGTAATGGACTCGGAATTTTGTTGTGAAAATTTAAAAAATAAAATTATTCCATAATTCTTCTAACTAAACCTAGGTTGTTCTTGGGTCTCAAGTGGGAGTTTTAGTGGGCGTTACACTTGGTACCAGAGTCACGGGTTCAAATCTTGGACCCTTGGGCACACTAGAAGACTTAAGAAACGAAATTTAAACTTATTACAATATTAAACCTAGCACACTTTCAAATCTAGAGAACAAATTTGTTTGAAATTACATATTTAGTGAACATAAAAAACGGAATAAAACCTAGAATAGTGAACTAAAGCTTGCCTTGGTCTATGCAGGAGGCACGGACAAGACGAGGGGTATTTTCACATGGACTTAGATTTCCCACAACCAGATCATATTGTAGCAACTATCCTACCACATATTTTACAGACACTATGGGATGTTAATGTCGTTCTATGTGGATGGACCGTAGGAGAACATTCAGTTAAACATGATAGGGTCACATCCACTGAGGCTTGTACATCTCCTCGGCATAATGAGGAGCATAGAGGAAAGAACTCCCACATGGAGTCAGCCAATAAAGAGTAACCACATAGGGGACAGGGAGACTAAGTTTCAGGACAAAGAGATAGATCATGGAGCCCTAGGCTTAGGGATGAGCTTGTAGGGAGGCCTAGGGGTTGTTAAAATATAGCTTCTGACCATCTCAAGGAGATCTTCAAGCTATGACCATCACATTATTCTAGTGACATACGTGAATTTTAGGAAAAATCCTGGTTGGTGAGCTTGAGCAGGATTGCTTTAAGCTCGCCCTTATTCTAGTAACACGAAAGCTTGTGTTTCAATCCATCTACTAAGAGATGGAGCATGTATTTGGTGGAGCACAGAGGAGAAAAAGCTCCACATGAATTCTTAGACAACTACCCGGGAGATCTTTGAGAACGTTTCAGAGTAGATATTTGTAACGAAGGTTGATACAACAGAGGATAGATGAGTTTCAAGACCTCTCGATGGGAATCTCTTACATGTAGTAGAGTATGAGAGTAGATTTCTAGAGTTACTCCAATATGTTGATTACATGTAGGATGAGTAGGTACGGATCCATAGGTTCATCCGGGGCATGAATCTTGACATTGGAGGTGCATTTTGGATCCATTGTCCACGTAAATTAGCCAAGGTTGTTGAGAAGGCCTATATAGCAGAGGAGACTCGGGAAATACCTGTGAGAGATGTAGGACAAGTAAATCAATTGTTTCAAGATTTCCCGCTCATGGTGGATAGGGTTCAAAGCACAGTCATCTTTTTAGACCAGCAGCATTAGCAGCTTGTAGGTCATCCCCTCCCACCTTATAGACCTCCACAAAGATTCAATGCACGAGGGTCGGAGTATGGGGCCTCCTCATAGGGGTCCCATTAGGACACAAGGAGCACCTAGAGCTCGGCTTAGTAGGAGGTCGCTAGCAGAGACCACAACAAACCATAGTTGCATCATTAGTATCCACACCATAGACCTCCGCAGTACCGCTCATACATAATACACATGGGAGAGGATCAGGTGATTGTTTTGGTTGTGGCATTCATGGACATTTTTAGAGATACTTCCATCATAACCCTATTAACAAGTGTAAGACATAGATCTCAGAGCCTACCATTGGTGACATCGGGCATAGTCATTGAATCTATGCGGTGGTCAAGAACTTCTGGATAAGTATCGAGTACCGTGATTGAGACCGCAGTAGCATTGGTGGTATTCATACCTCCATTTTGTTTGATTCTGGTTTTTTTATTCTTTTATTGCACCATCTTTAGTAGAGGCGGCTGGCAGTAGTAGTTAGTTAGTGTCTTAGTTGGGACATTGAGATGGCATCTGAGCCAAGATAACTATAAAATTATTAGTTAAGGACTGTGTTGTGGATTTGGTACCTTTCACCACTACCTCGGATCTTTGTATCCTTTCTTTGGGCTTGTACGGAGTCATCTTGGGTATGGACCGGTTTTCTCGCACATAGGCCTAGATGCATTGTTACCGTAAGACTATATCTTGTGTAGATGATCTAGTAATTGAGTCAGTGATTTCGAGGGTTATGAGTCTTGTCTCCATTCACACCATCGCCACTGTGTAACTAAAGTGGTGTGTGTGACGAGGTTGTCGATTTATGTCTTTGTTTCAAATCGGCTGAAAATCATAGGATGGAAATAATGGATAATCGTTATATGATCATCCCTTCTTGAGAGAGTTTACGATGTTTTTTCAGGGAAGCTATCCGGGTTACCACCCCCACATGAGTTTGACTTCCATATAGATTTGGTCTGGGAGTAGAGCCTATCTCATGAGAACCTTATCGATGACCACACCAGAGCTCTATGAGCTCAAGTTACAGCTTGAGGGCCTTTGGAGAAAGGCCTAATCTATCCTAGTGTATCCCCTTGGGGTGCACCGGTGATTTTTGTGAAGAATAAGGATGGATCCTTGTAGTTTTGTATTGATTACCACCAGTTGAACAAGGTAATGATCAAGAATCATTATCCCCTTCCATGCATAGATGATTTGTTTGATCAGATGAAGGGAGCCACAATTTTCTCTAAGATTGATCTTAATTTAAGCTACCATTAGCTGAGGATTGTGGAGGTGGATATTCATAAGACCACTTTTTGTACGAGATATGGGCACTATGAGTTCATAGTGGTGCCTTTTGGTTTGACGAATGTCCCCACAGTATTTATGAGTTTGATGAATGGGGTATTCAACACTTTCTTAGATTACTTCTTGCTCATCTTCCTAGATGACATTTTGATTTACTCATATGTGTGTGAAGATCATGAGGGTAACGTTTGCGTGTTCTTCGCCTTCGTGAGCAATAACTTTACGGGAACTTGGAGAAGTGTGCATTATTTCGTAAAGAGGTATAGTATTTAGGTCACATCACTTCTAGGGAAGGTATTGCATTCGATCCTTCTAAGATTAGAGCCACTATGGATTGGCCAACACCCATTACTATGATAGAGGTGCACAGGTTTGTTAGATTAACTAGTTATTACAGGAGATTTGTTCAGACTTCTCTCCGGTTACACATCCCATCAGTTCCCTTCAAAGTGGAAAGGGGAGAAGTTTGATTGGTCAGATAGATCCATAGGGTGATTTTTTCATATCCATGGATGCTTCTTTGGTAGGAATTTGAGGTGTATTGATACAGAGGGAAGATTAGTGGCATTTGACTCTCAAAAACTCAAATATTATGAGCTCAATTATTTGAATCATGATCTTGAGCTTATGGTAGTGGTTTACACCTTGGTTCGATGGAGACACTTTCTTCTTGGTCATAGATTTACACTCAGGATGAATCACTTGAGTCTTTGTCACCTCTTCAAGCAACCCAATCTCAATGCTCACGCTGGCATTGGATGGAGTTTTTTTCCGAGCATGATATAGAGATAGAGCATGTGAAGGGGAAGGAGAATGTGGTTATAGAGACTCTCAAGAGATGGAGACATGTGGCTATGGCCACTTCAGTGGACACATATTTGTGGAGAAGGATCCTTCAGCAGCCTTCCTCGATAGTTTCTACAATGCAACAAGAGTAGAGATCGAGTCTCGAGACCCTCAAGGGAATTTTGATGGTTTTTCATTAGAGGAAGATGGCCTTATCAAGAATAGAGGATGGATTTATGTCCCTAGAGATGGAGGATTGAGGCATGATATTTTGAAAGAGGAACATGCACCCTATTCAGCCCATCCCCTGGGGTGAGGAAGATGCACGCCACCTTGAGACAATTATATCACTTGAGAGGACTTTGTAGAGATGTGGCTCAGTTTGTGTCACACTGTTTAGAGTTCTAGGAAATTGAAGGTCAAGCATCAATATCCAGCTGGCCTTCTCTTTCCTCATGTTATACTAGAGTGGAAGTGGGACACCATTTCCATGGACTTTGTTGTTGGGCTACTGATGTCAAGATATCACCACAATGCCATCATGTTCAAGGTGGATAAATTGACAAAAATGGATCATTTTTATTTGGTGAAGACCACTTATACATCTAGTGCAAAGCAAGGGGGTTTATCTGGATGAGATTGTGAGATCGCATAGATCCTACGGAAGATTATTTATAACCGTAATCCTTTCTATATTTCCCATTTTTGGACTACCTTGCAATATGCCCTCGGGAGGATGATCAATTTCAGCACAACATATCACCCCGAGACAGATGGAAAACTAAGTAGGTGAATAAGATTTTAGAGGATATTCTCGTGGATGTATGTTATGGATCATCAGTCAAGATGGGAGGAGTACTTATACTTGGTGGAGTTTGCCTACGATAATAGTTTTCAGAGTTCTATAGGCATGGTCCTTTTCAGGATTTGTATGGAGAGAATGCAACACACCACTTAGTTGGGAAAGTTTAGAGAACAAGTTTTCTCTTGGACCATCTTTGTTACAAGACATGGAGCAAGAGGCGGTTTTGATCAAACAAGTACTATAGAAGGCACATGACAAGTAGAAGAAGTATATGAGATCAACATAGGATCGACCATAATTTTCATGTGGGCATGAGGGTGTTCCTTCATGTTAGGCCACATAATATCCCTATCCGTTATGGAAAAGGTTCTAAGTTAGCTCCTATATTTTTGGTCCTTTTGAGGTCTTAGAGCATATCGGCCCTTTGGCCTAACTTCTAAAGCATCTCCACCTAGCTTGTCTCACGTACATGATGTGTTTCATGTTTTATTGCTTAGGAGATACATTGCTAATCCTTCTCATGTGCTAGATTGGACCTCATTGTAGGTGTAGGATCGGGGCAGGTGATGGTGGAGCCCATTCGCATTATAGATCAAAGGACCCTGGGCCTTCAAGGTAGAGAGATTGATCGTGTGTGAGTGCAAAGTGGGGACAGATATGATGAGACCATAATTACTGGGAGGATGTTTATGTTACAAGTTCAATTTCCACATCTGCTCCAAAGTGACTTCTAGAGGAAGTCGAGTCTAAGGGGAGGGGGATATAGTTCCCACTTCCCTTTGACACCTTTTAGTATGGATTTTGACCTCAGAGACTATATTATGGACATTAATGTGACTTTTGATTCACTATGATGATTAGATGTTAGAGCATGGACTATTATCGACTTTGATTCACATATGATGCATGATGATTGCTAGAGACATTTTTATATAGATGTTAACTTGTTGTTGGACATGGTTATATATATTTATGGATGTGGTTAGGACATGTGATATTTGGATAGATTGAGTAGACCAAGAAAATTGAATTAAAATTGATGATGATATAGTTGTTAATGAAACTATGAGTGATATTGTTTATTGTCTTGATGATTACTTGTGATTCAAATATATATCGATGACTTTGAAATTATATTTATATTCATTTTGATGTTCTAATATGTCCACGAGGCTGAGGGAGGTATTTATATTTTGTAGGTTAAAACTAAGACAACAAACATCGTGGGATTCGAGACCAACCACTTTGGAATTCTAAATGAATTCAACAAGGACACCATGGCAACTTGTAATTGTTTGTGTTTGTTTGATTTTGTTAGGATTCCCATGCGGGGTCACCTTTAAATGTGATCAAGTTACTTTGTGTATTTTCTTTTATTTGGTTCCTTTGCTTAAGTTAGTATGTGTTTTAAAAGTGATGTGTTTCCCCTTTCAATTTAATCAAATAAATTGTGATAAAGTATGTGAGAAAACATATTGTTAAAAGATTAATAAATCAATTGGTAAATAAGAAAGTAATTATTAGGGTTATGGCTCTTGTTTTAAATTTTTAGTAATGTGTAAGTAATGTGTAAGAGATATATACGTTATTATTTGAGTATGAAACACTCCACCTTCTTTTAAAATTCGAATTTGTCCTTGGAGGATGATTTTGGAGGCTTTTGGGACAAGTTAAACTTGTCCCATAGTTCTTAAATTTATTTACCAACCATACCTATGGTTGGAGGGTTAAATTTAGACTTTCATTATGCATTTTTAAAAATCAAGTTGAATGTTTTAATTGCACTTTTCTTTCATGTTTTAATTTCATTCCTTTTGGGTGTGGGTTTGATTTGAGTGTGTAAGTAAAATTGTCATATTATTCACCCACCTATTTAATATGCATTGGAGAATAAAGTTGACTTTTGTGTTGGGGTTGAGGATGTGTGATGTGGCATCCTACATGGATCCACCTCATCCTCTTCTCTTCCCTCTTCTATAAAATTTGAATTCCTTACCTTGTTTTGGGTTGCTTCACTTGTGGATGCATCATTTTGGAGGTAACTTATTTTATTGTTTTGAGCCCTTTCTTTTGAAAGACATGGGGGATTCTTTTTGAATACTTGTGCTTGGTTGCTTCCCTTTTATCAATTCATTTTGGGTGACTTCTCTTGGGGTGTTTGAGCTCTTGAAAATTTGGAGAAAGTTGGCGATTGTTGAATGCTTTTGGATTTTGATCGGATCTGTTGCATTAGAAAGCTTGCTGTTTTGGAGCCTTAGAACAAACTCCATCATGGAGAGGTAGGAGCTTGGCTCTAGAAATTCTCTTCTTTTATTTTATGCATATGTGAATGGTTGAATGTTTGAATGTGTTGTTTTATTTGTTGGCTAGTTGGGTAGATGGCTTAGGGACAGTAGTAGGAGAAGAATATAAGGTATTCATGTGGGAGGAATAAGTTCTTGGGGAGGTATAAGTGTGGAGGGAGTGGGGATTTTGGTTATACCTTTTAAAAATAAATAGCTTGCATTTCTTTACTTGTTGGGGGTGCCATAAGAGGTTGGGGAGGTATAAGAAATTTTGAGGAATAAAGGGTACTTGGGGAGGCATTAGGGCATGTTAGGGATTTGAAATGATATATATTTGGGTGGTTTCTTCTTAGGTGGTGATACCCATTTCCCCTAGGGAGGCATAAGCAGCATCCCCAATAGTTTCTTTCTCCTTTGGCTTGCTTGATAAAGCCTGATTATTGTTGTGTGTTTATATTGTGGTTGCTAAAACTACTATTTTGTTTTGGACTGTGTTTTAAATATGATTTTTGCATGTGAAAGATTTCCTTTGTGTTGTGGAAGCCTGTTGTTTCCATGTGTTGAGTCACATTCCTTATTGCAATGTGGTTGGGGCTCGGGGGCTAATGAAGAGGGTGCATTCTCATTTTTATGGATGTCCGGTTGGGTCGAGAGAAATACCTTTCACCCTCGTTCGTTGTGATCAAATTAGATAACGATGGAAACTCGTGATCGTTGCTTTAGAGCCTGAGAAAGAAGATAGTTTTGACAAATTCCTTTGTGAGACTTCTTTCTCGTGAACCTTTTCCTACTTATAGTGCATGAATCATAATATTTTTGTATTGGCTAGTTATTTTGTTTTGGAAATGAAATTTTATGTTTAAATGAGAAAGAGACATACTCTGTAATTTTATTCTGTGGAAGGAAAAGAAAGATTTGTATTTTGTTTTTTGTAATGGAATGGAAAAGAAAGTTGTAAAAGAATCATCCAAGTCAATAGAATTGCTTTATTTACCAAAAATGATATTGTTTTCATTGGGAATTTGTGTTTTAAATATAGTATGAAATCTCTGTTTGGAAAATTGAAAATGGAATATGTATGAAGAAAATATATTTGTCTTTTCCTTTGCAATGTATGATTTGAAAATTAGAACTACACTGCTTTTTGCATAACTTGATTTGAAACAATTTTAACATTTTAAATTTGAGTTTGAAATGAATTCATTTATTAAAGTTTGGTAATTAGAAATAGATATGTTTGTGTTCAAGTATAGATCGTATTTTGTTTCAATGTAACTCTTAAGGAATTTTTATAAAACTTTACAAATCAATCATAGCCAAAATCTCTCATCGATTTGCCATCAAAATTGGGAATTTATAAATGATAATAAATCAAACAACTTAACCCTTGCAATTCATCCTAAATTCTCCCAAGTGAAATCCTCCATGTCCTGCTTTGGCATGTTGAGAAAGAATTAAATTTGAAAAAATTGTGTAAGTTTAAAATACACGTTCACCTGCTCAAATGATGTAAAATTTAAGGTTTCTATGCAAAGGGGACATCAAGAGATTTCCATAAAGTCCTTGTTTGCAAAAAAACGATTCCCCTATCAAACTTTATGGCCTCCAAAAGTTTTTACTTCACAGGACCTCGCGAGAAAATTCTTCCATGCCCGGGAAAAGTTTCCTTCGCGCCCGGGAGAAAATTCTTCCCGCTCCCCATAAGAAGATAATCTAGTTGACTTGTGATAACTTTTAGTCTCTTAATGTCGTGTAAGGTGATTTGATAATTGTTGTAATGGAGTCTTAGAATTTTGTTGTGAACGTTTTTTAAAAAAAAATCTTTCATAATTCTTCTAACTAAACTTAGGTTGTTAATGGGTCTCAAGTGGGAGTTTTAGTGGGCGTTACAACAACCGTTAATTCAAACTTTTGTAGGCAAGTTTTTCAAAAAAAAAAAAATCCATAATTTTTATAACTTGCCCTAGGTTGTTCTCGGTTTCGTGTGGGAAAATTTAGCGGACGTTACAAGAGTGGTAACATGACATATTAATCTATTTTTTTAACAAAATATACTATATACACCTTAATCACACATACAATAGTCTAACATTAAACACGAAGAGAAATATCTTCATCGTAATGGAATGCACACTCTATAATATAAATCATTATGATATTTATTTTTATTCCTTTCCTAATAATAATCAATAGTTATTTTGAGATACATGAACAAAAATATAACAATTTTCATGGTTTATGAAGTTCTATCAGTACAACAAATCCTAAAATAAGGTTGTGATTGGATCTTCTTAATTAGGTATTCCCATCTAAACATGAGGAAATTATATATGTTATATACTATATTACATCAATAGAACATATTCCTACCATGACCCTAAAATTATACATATAAGTGTGACCCTTTTCTAAATGGGAATATTTTTTGTTCTTGTTGACAAATAGAATTAGACACAAGTTCATCCCAACCACATCGACTACTCGACACTTTAAGAAGAGGAACATCCCTCTAAATAATATGTAATATCCATTTTGATCAAGTTCGTAGATGACCACATTATTACCAAGTTTGGAAATCATTTTTTATGGTATGTGTAAATGAACCTACTTTTGCCTTGATTCAGTTTCTTGATTGGGAATCGATAGTAAAATTATTTTGAAATTTTCTTTTGAATACTACCCTCATGAAAACACCTTGAATAAAAATAATAAATTAATGGATATCATAAGAATTTTTTTAATAGAATTATGAGATACTAACATAGTCATCTCAAATATTCCCTTATTTATATAAGACGAGAATCAAGTGAGAATCAAGAACATTCCCTTATCATTTGGTTTATAATGTAGACCATATATTTCTAGTAAATCTATGAATGTACACACTAGAATTCATGAAAGAATAGTTGGGGGAGAATTTCAAAATCAGGATAGACTCCTAATCCTAATGTAATTTGATGAGAAACAAGATGAAGCCTTAGAAGACTTCACTAGGAAACAAGAGGTTGTAAAAATATGTTTGGTAAGAAATCTAAATGTAAATCCATCGAATACATAACATAGTGATACTTTAGTACATGGCACATGCAAACTAGGGGAAAAAGAAGGCAATTAGATATATCTCCATCCCTTCAAAATTGCACAAATATTAGGTGACAACAACTTCAAACTCAAGAACCTAAAAGGAGAGGATGTTATATTTCTAGTCAAGAGGTGATTCCTATTACCGCATGGTTTTTGAATATTTTTCTACATAATATTTATAATAAAAACATGGATTTGTACGTAACTTTCCTTTATTTCTAGGTTTTCTTTCGTAGTATCCTCTTTTCTTATCTTTGTAGTTTACTTTATTAGCTATTAATAATTTTCTACCATTCTATGTATATCGTGTGTAAGACCTAATATATATTTTTCCTCTCACAACATTCCAACAATAATATAATGGCATAAAAATCACTATTTCACCATATTTTTAACTTTTTAAATTGTGAGGTGAAATTCAATTATGGTAGATGATGCACCATCCTATGAACATGTGTTTTGATTCTATAAACCTTTATAAATTTACAAAAATCATCTATAGGATAACATGGATATTATATGTTTTCTAAATAAGAACTTAACATTTATCTTAAAGTTGAAATAACAATTTAAATAAATTATGTTACTCATGGAGAGTAACACACAATGCACACATTAATATTTATTTTTATTTATATGTGAATCTAGTGATCATTTGTGCATATGTTTCTACGCTCATCCATGCGTAGTTCCAAACTGATGTAAAATAAAAGGGAAAGAGAAATCACTCAAAACATCATTTTTGTGAAAATATTTATCTACAAAAAAATAATCATGTAATGTCCAATGAGGACATGGATGACTATAATGTAGTAGGTTATGGACTATGTAATAATAAAATGTATCTTTATCAATGATATAAATGCTTGGCTTAAAACGAAGAAAAATATTCAACCTATTTCCATCCACAAATCTTTTGAAAACTACAACATTTTTAAAAATTAGAATAAAAATATGTATCAAGCCTCATTAAGTGTGTCTTACTAATATGAATAAAAACCCCTAAGGTAAGCTAAATTATTTTGTTAACACACTACTCTTTTAAAGTGTTCCAAGTTAGCATGTTTTCTAGAAAATTTAATATATTTTATTTTTCTCTTATATCGATAAGATACAATATACAATTATGCTTGATTCTTATTGTTGAAGTGAACCAAAATATTTGGATTCTTTACAATTTATTATAATAATGAACATGAGCATTCCCTAATAGATTCATTATTATTTTTGTTTCACAACACACCCCTAATTTAATTTATTGTGCAATTCCTTATTCATAATCATTTGTGTTTCTTTATCACATATTATAACTTCCTTATGATATTCTACCATCTATATAATATCCCTTTACTCCTTAGCCCAAAAACACATCGCATTGTTTATATGGAACCTTATTTTTGTGAAGCATTATAATTCTTCCCATAACCCATGCATGTCATTATCTAGTGGCCCATGACATTCTTAATTACCTTGGTAGTATATACCTAAGCCTTATATATATACATTTTACATTTTATTCCCACATTCAACTAAGCCTCACTATTTATTCCACAACCATATGACAATTTCTACAACTTCATAATGCTATGTGGGAATTACACTCATAAAACATGTCATGAAATACCATTGGGAATCTATGTTTCTTCCCATATACTATGTGAAGACTAAAAAACCCCAAACCTCACCCTTAGAAATATTTTCTACAAATATACAACATTATAAATAATGGTGTAGGTAAATTTTATATGATACATCTTCTCCTTGTGATGATTAAATATCTAACACTTTGTTTCTTTAAGATTTATATTTACATAGATACTACATATGCATTCTTTATTTACCGCAAACACTATATCTATACTTTCTCGATGTCTTAATTTCCTTTGTGACTCTAATTCTTCATCTCCCACTTGTGCAAACAAGTAAACACTCTTTATCGACACGAAGAGAACTGCAAAAAAGGTATAAGAATGCAAGAAGAGTGTAAAAGTATACAATGGCTAGAAAAAGTAATAAAAATTCTATTCCACATTAAGAAAGGAAATGGTACCACAAAGAAAACGATCAAACCCCTTAGTAATATTAAAAGTGAAAATCATTATGCACAACCAAAGAGTCAAGATCGCCACAAATGCTAAAAACACACACAAATAAAACACTGAAAAACTTGGATAAATTTTTTTTTACTTACTGGGAGTTTACAAATCAACACAGGTAACTAGAAGGGGCTACAACCAACCCTAAAAATCTTGACACAATTTTGACCACACAGGAAACAAGGAAACATACAACACCCAACATGAACAATTCAATTTTCTCTTTGATAAGGCACAACATAAAAGTCTAAACATGTTACACAGTTACAGTTAAGGACATCCCATGGTGTAAAATCTTTTAAGGTTATGTATTTACAAAAATGTCTTTCAAACTTGACTTTATGATCTAGAAGATTCATGTTTTGATTCGCACCATTCTTTTACAAAGGTGAACTTCTTTCTTTTATACTATTGACTAATTAGCTTAAGACCAAGTTTTCTGAAAGAGAATAATCCTATAATAAGTCAATAACTTGCTTAATTCATTGTTTTAAGAACTTTTTCCATTTCTCACTAGTATAATTAATCTTACTCAAGCCACCAAAACTTGTTCACACCTCTCTTGCATGGTGAAAATCAAAATCTCCAATTGAGGGAAGGTACCATTTGAGCTTCGTAACAATAATCTTCTTTGTTTAAGGATCAAAAATTTAACATTACTTAAGAAAGATCACAATGAACCAAGGCAAGGGTTAAGGGAAATAGGTCAAAAGGAATTTAGCTTGTGGACTCACTACTTATTAACTAGACTTTTATTGAGGCTAAGAATTTATCAAGATTGGTTAAAAATTTCATTTAGACTTTGCTTGATTAAGTATGACAAAGGAAAACAATTTACATTTTAAACAATTCAGAGATATTGAAGGGTTTCCTAATAAATTTCCCTCCTACTTATAAAACCTTATTATTTTCCAAAACTAATCAATGATTTCACTATAATATCATTTAAGAATTCACCGTAAAAGGGTAATGTTGATTAGTTTAGCTTGGGGAAAAACAAGGTAAATATATTTTTATTACAAAAGCTATTTTCCTCTTTGATCACCTAAGGACCCAAAATTATCAAGAAGCTCACATCTACATTAATTTATTCATATATAAATATGTTATTTTAAATTTTATAACTTTTATAAGGATCATCCAACCATTTTATTATGCTTAGAATTACATTGTTGCTATGTCTTAGAAGGGTTTACCACACAACATTTTATCTCAAGAGAAAATTTTACCATTACTCATTTGTGAAAACAATACATGGTTACATTAATTCTTTCCAATACGACGCACAACCCAAAGGGACAAATAAAATTTTTGGGACCATGACTAGGGAACAAGAGAGTAATAACATTGGTCACGCCACACCACTATACTTAAAAATTATATAATACCATAGAATCACCCATAACCATGCGCTAATCAACTTTTATATTTTCCACAATAACAAGACAAGACAAAATTTCAAAAGCCATGACATTACTCCCCAACACATAATACTAAGGCACTTGTTTTGTTCTAAAATCCATAGATAACCCATTCCAAAGTTTTAAAACAAAAGTATTCATACAAAATAACTTCACAACAAATTTTGATGTAATATTCTACAAGTATTTCCCTCATCTAATCATTTAAGAAATCTACAACAATTATTAAACCGATTCAGATCGTGAGAATAGAGCAAGATAAGACTACACAAAGCAAAAATAAGCTAATATATAACAATATCAAGAAAGGAAAATATTATATTCCAAGAATTGGCTCAAAGATCTAAATACTAACAACCCCTGAAGACAATTAAAATTTCCACCATGCCATTCTAAGAATAAATCCTTATACTTCAGTTATGAACATTGTCTCGAAGCAACAAAAATTAGAAAATCATTTGAGAAGGGGCCAATGGCCTGATAAGTTAGAAACAACAATCTAGTGTAATGGGATTTCCATTTTATAAAAAATTAGGTTAAAAGAATGAGAATTCATATTCGTAACAACAATCTACATTCACAAAAAAAAGGTACCAAAAGCACAAGCTACTTATACTCATTTCGAGAAATGACAAAGAAAAAAATAATTAATCCATAAGGAAGAACAAAGTTCAAGGTTAAAACTAAAGGTCAAGTGTATTAAAATTTTATTCATATAAGCAGATAGGTTAAATAATTGAAAACTAATACACGACCACTACTCAACATTTTTTAGCAAGGGAAAGTAGATAATAATAGTTTTAGCCATTGACTCCAAGGAGTTTCGCAATCATTCAAGAAGAGTGAGTGCCCTTATAAGCTAGTAATGACAAGCGAGAGTAAGGTAGTTTCATCATTAAAGTTAACATTTTAAACATTAATCAAATTTTTACTACACTAGGGATTTCCAAACCTTCTCTCTAAGCCTATAGTTTGGGTTTAACATAGAAAGCATCACTCCTTTCCATCACAAGTTCCTTTCTAAAAGAAACCTCGTTACCATAATCAAACCAATCTTTTAATAAAAAAATGCATCTTCATGAATCACTAAATACCATTATCTCAACAACAGTTTCCATCGTAACATCAACAACGCATCTAAAAAAATAACTACCCCCAAATGTCTCTAATAATCTTAATAGCTCTATCATAAGTCAACCAGGTTTCAACATGCATGAAACATGAATAGTGAATAAAAATTATTATTAATTCGAATGAAATCAACAAGATGAGAAAATATAACTACTAACAATAGTCATCACGTAATAGAACTAGGCCAAGGTAGTTTAATAATAAAAGAGTACTATCCATAAATGCACATACGTAGCTTCAAATCTCGGTTCCAAGAATTTAGTTGCACAGAACATGCTCCATGAGGGATGGTCAAATTACTCCTTAAGGAGAAAATTAAATATCCTGGACCTACACCGATGATCATCTTGAAATTAAGTAAATGTCTAGTATTCTAATCAATTCTAAAGGGATAACCAAGGTGCAAAATGACTGAGAAATCGAGTACCTTAGCCATGATACTCCCTTCGTACATAATTGAACCATTGCATTCAACCACACGTAAAGTTTTGTAAATCTATGGGATTGATTGGATATTGAAGGGGCCACCTACCTAGTCCAAGAAAGGAGAACATGGAGGTCCAACAAACCTCGACAACCACACCTCACCGTGGTTGGGAAACACCAAAGGAAACAACTAACATTATGAAATTTATTTCCATAACTCAAAAGGGTGACTAAGTGTCCATAAAACTAAAGTCAACTCGGATCGGGTTCAACCTAGTGGTTGTTCACTAAAGTAAGGTTGTCATGACCCAAGTAAACTATGCTCAACATACCCATAAATGGAAGGTAAAACTATACTGGATTTGGTTCCACTAATCCAGTTGATTTAAGGAGTAGTAGAGAAGGGGGAAAAGGGTTATAAACCTTGAAGATCAAAACATCTCACATATCTGGAAGAGACATTCTTTTATAGGGTAACTACTTGAGTAGCTAGATCTAGAGTCACCAAAATAGGAACAACTTGATTATCTAGAAGGAAAATAAAATCTACAGCTAATAAGCTCATATGAAGAGAAAGGAGTTTAAAGTACAACAAGTTTTTTTTCATAACCGAAAACTCTAGTATTAACCAACACGAAAAAATTGTTACTCAAACCATAAATGTAGATAATAATGTTAGGAGTTCAATCATTCAAGCATGAATACACAACATCCAGAGAAGAGGAATACATATTTTATTCCCACTTTAACAATGATAACTAGTATAGATAAAACAACAAAATATTTAAAGAGGAAAGGAAATATTTCCCAAGCAAGGCATACAAACCCACATCAACAACAACATAGATAAGTCAATTTTAGGGAAGGGAAGGTTCCATTTCATGATATTTTTAAATTTTAGCAATTGTAGCAATGGTAGAATTATCTTGCACGTTTCTCTAGCTTCTAAAAGTCACCAAAAACCACTCTCGAGTCTTCAGCAACACTCCTCAGGTTGAATCTTCATCCACAAACATGATTGCACTAAAATATGACTCACTTCTTCTTTGGAACAAGCAGGGAGCTCCAAAACTATGAGTTGCATCTTCTAGAAAGGATTGAGGACTCAAGGATAGTAATGATTGTAGTATATACACAAAAATCGGTTTATTAAATAAAAATCAGGGTCTTCTTAGAAACATGTGAGATAGGGGAGGGGGAAAATAGACTCCAAAAACTTTTAACATACTCCTAGCCTACGTCAAACTAGGACATGAGAGCATGATAGAATCCACATCGTGGGGCTTCACTCTCAAGGGAACACCATGATTGTAGGATAATAACAGAAAGGGAACATCAAAATCAAAACAACCCGATCAAATCACCCTACATAGAAATACATTTTGCTAAAGCTAAGATGGAAGCTCTGGAATAGGAAACAACATCCATTGAAGAACAGAGGAGTAGGATTAAGAAGGATGGGGTCACAGGAAACTTAAGAATCCATATACAAAGTGTGGAGGAATACACATTGCAAGAAAATTGTTGACTAAACACCTGCAAGATATATGGTGTTCAAGGAAACGCCTTCATAGAAGGATAAGAACAATAAAAATACAAATCTTGAAATTCAACCCCGCTTCACCCCCACACCATCACCGGTGTCCAAGAAGAACAACTCACCTTTTCCAGCACACCCATGTAGCTGTGCCAAAATGGTAGCTTGAAATAGGTATGGACATCTACCCACGCATGTATGAGAGGAGCTTTACCAAACGTTATGGTCAGAAGAGCCCATAAATACGTGACTCCACAAAATTTTTTCCCAACCGCATGTGGCCAACAGTAATAGGGAAAAAATGCCTCAACATGCATGACACAAGGCCCCAAAAAAACAAACATGCTTTATTTTATCCCACGCCAGAATGCCAATTAAATTTTTGTGGGTGAAGAAATGTGGTAGGACATGCCACCGCTGCGGGGAGGATGGGGGAGTAAGTAGAATTCAAAATTTCCTCATTAAAACATAGTTAAACACATTAACACAATTCAGCCCCTCTCGAAATGGTGCCTCTTAAAATATTCCCGCTTACACGCAAACAAATCTTAACTAAGATTTGGTAATAATTTAATTCTGTGAGGGATAAAAATCCTTCGAAAACTTGGGCCTCCTAATGTCACCTTCTTCTATGCATCTAACCAAGGCTATATATACGGGTATTACATTTTCCCCTTAAGAAAGCATCGTACTCGATGCGACATAACAATGATGGAAGTAAAAGGGGTAAGCATCAAGGAACCGATAAAGGTGAAAGTACACCCTATGATTAAAATTTCATTCATTAAAGCACGACCACCAGGAAGCCTTAGAAACATTTGGTAAAATTTTAACTTTTAAATTTCGTGAAGATCGACAGTTTCTCTTATTCATTATTTGATTAAACTCTTTTCCTTTACAATATTCCTAATTTCAAGACTTTAAAAATTTCATTATTGAATAGTTTGAGTTCATTCTTGTGGGTACCCAACATGAACCACTATCATAACACCCTAAAAGGGTCATACATAACACTAATGATTCACAAGCATAAATTTTAGATACTTTTATCAAGGTACCACATCATAAGAGCTTAACCAAATTATGGAAGATAACAATCACGGTTCACATAACAGATACTTATCACACATCTATGACTGACATATAATACTAAAAAAATTAGTAATAAAAAAAAAAAAATTAAATTCCCAAAGAGGTCGGGCTTCTTGTGGCCCTAGCACATAAAGTCAAGACACCCCTATCCCAAGTGACATAATAACACATGGTTCAACAACCCACAAGTTATTTTGCAAATCCTTGGGGCATACCCCGATACATGAAGTGGGTCCATGGGTCCACCATTCAATGGTACATCCCATGACCCTATTCCACACACCACGACAATAGAACAAAGATATCAATCCAGTTCAAATGCCAAGTGGAAAAGTGCAAGTGTTGGGCAAGGTGAAAAAATATTAAAATTTTAAAAGAAGATCCAAAACAAGGCAAAAAAATGACCAAATAGCCATAGTTAGTGCAAAAATCTGCATGTTAGTACCGCAAGAAATGCCCAAAAATATAAAACATTCCAATCAAGAAATATCTTGGTCCTTAAAAAACAAAATTTCAATTTACCAATAAAATACAAATATAATAATAACACATTACGATTGACTATGTGGTCTTATCGCCAAAGGGGTACTCAACGAGCTACTAGCACTTTAAAATTGAGCCTCAGCTCATAAAATAAAATATACATAGTACAACCGTTATCATCTCTATCTGAATCATCCGGCCACCACTTCGAAAAGGGTAAACAAAGTCATAGCTACACTTAGGTTGCATCCATACAACAACCACAAGGATAGAGAGAAAGAGAAGCACATGCCATCATCTACTAAGCCTAAGTTCAGCTCGAGATATTGCCCATGGTGCCCATTCCCTCACTCCAAACATACACTTTTACCTATTTCCCTCAAGATCGGTTAACGTAAGGTTCACAACATAACATCCAACTATATCACTAACATAATGGTGGTTCACGCACATTAACATAACGTTTAACACATTATACCAATAAGGGGTATGTCACATACATTACATTCATGTTTTACCACATACCAAATCACCACATGTTTCACCCCAAGTGTAATCATTTTATGATAGGGATCATATACCCACCATATGTCCCTAAATCACGACATGAATCATTATATATATCACACAAATTCTAATTATGATGAGCACAATTACAACATACATTAAACTTCCATATAACATGGGGATACACACATTTCTATACAGATGATAATGACATCATTAAGAAAAATATTTCACTACAACCAACCCGGTCATACAACATGTCAACACACCCACACATCACAAATGCCAAAAGGATCCAACACTGACATCAACAATCACATTCCTTTCACACACACAACAAGACAATTTTTTACACTCAAATTCTCATTGAATTCATGAAAAGGAGGAATAATACTCTCATCTCCAACACATCAACATGCCAACAATCATGCACTAAGTGACATACATAACATGTGTGCTCACAATATCACAATTACAACATAGTTCACATCATGCTTAAATCACATTACTCTTCCAATCACTACCACCACCACCATGCAAAATCATCCTGTAACACCATCACAACTCCAATCTATCCCAGAGGTTCGAGAGCATGAACCTCCGCTCTGATACCAAGTGTAACACCCACTTAAAACACACACAAATACAACAGTAAAAAACTCGGATAACATTTTTTTACTTACTTGGAGTTTACATGTCAACACAGGTGAACAAGGGGAAACAACGAACCCTAAAAATATTCGACGCAATGTTGACCACCTAAGAAAAAAAAAACATACAACACCCAACATGAACAATTCAATTTTCTCTTCAACAAGGCACAACATAAAAGTCCAAACATATTACACATTTATAGTTAAGGCCATCCCACGGTGTAAAATATTTTAAGGTTATGTATTTACAAAAAGGTCTTTCAAACTTGACTTTAAGATTTAGAAGACTCATGTTTTGATTTGCACCATTATTTTACAAAGGTGAACTTGTTTCTTTTTTTTTTGAATAATTAACTTAAGACCAAGTTTTCTGAAGGAGAATCATTCTATAATAAGTTAATAACTCTCTTAATTCATTGTTTTAATAACATTTTCCATTTCTCGCCAGGATAATTAATCTTACTCAATCCACTAAAACATGTTCACACCTCTATTGCACAAGTGACAAGCACAAGCTTCAATTGAGGGAAGGTACCGTTTTAGGTTCAAAACAATAATATTCTTTGTTTAAGGATAAAAAATTAACATTACTAAAGAAATATCACAATGAACCAAGGCAAGGGTTAAGGGAAATATGTCAAAAGGAATTCAGCTTCAGGGTCTCACTACTTATTAACTAGCCTTTTATTGAGGCTAAGAATTTAACAAGATTGGTTAAAAGTTTCATTTAGAATTTGCTTGATTATGTATGACAAAGGAAAACAATTTACATTTCAAACGATTCAGAGAGATTGAAGGGTTTCTTAATAAATTTCCCTCCTACTTATACAACCTTATTATCTTCCAAAACTAATCAATGATTTCACCTTAAGATCATTTAAGAATTAACCATAAAATGATAATCTTGATTAGTTTAGCTTGCTTGAAAAACAAGGTAAATATATTTTTATTAAAAAAATTAGTTTCCTCTTTAATCACCTATGGACCCAAAAGTTATCAAGAAGCTCACATGTACATTAATTTATTCGTATATAAATATGCTATTTTAACTTTTATAAATTTTATAAGGATCATCCAACCATTTTATTATGCTAGAATTGCATTGTTGCTATGTCTTAGAATGGTTTACCACACAAAATTTTATCTCAAGAGAAAATTTTACCATTACTCATTTGTGAAAACAATATGTGGTTACATCAATTCTTTCCAATACGACGCACAACCCAAAGGGACAAGCCAACTCTATGGAACCATGACTAGGGAACAAGAGAGTAATAACATTGGTCATGCCACACCACTATTCTTAAAAATTATATAATACATCAGAATCACCCATAACCATGTAGTAATCAACTTTTATATTTTCCATGATAACAAAACAAGATAAATTTTCAAAAGCCACAACGACATTACTCCATAAGCCATAATACTAAGGCACTAGTTTTCTTCCAAAATCCGCACATAACCCATTCGAGAGTTTTAAAACATAATTATTTTTAGAAAATAACTTCGTAACAAATTTTGATGTAATATTGTACAAGTATTTCCATCATCTACTCACATAAGCCATCTGTAAAAATTATTAACCTTAATCAATTTGCAAGAACTCGAGCAAGATAAGACTACACAAAGCAACAATTAGATAATATCTAACAATATCAAGAAAAGAAAATATTCTATTTGAAGAATTGGCTCAAATCTCTAAATACTAATAACCCTTAAGATAATTAAAATTTCCACCTTGCAATTCTAAGAAGAAATCTGTATACTTCAGCTATGAACATTGTCTCAAAGCATTAAAAATTATGCAATCAAGTGAGAAGGGGTCACTGGCCTGATAAGTTAGAAACAATAGTCTAGTGTAACATGATTTCCATCGAATAAACAATTAGGTTAAAAGATTGAGAACTGATATTCAAACCAACAATCTACATTCATCAAAAAATATACCAAAAGCAATAGCTATGATACTCATTTTCAGAGACAACAAAGGAAAAAAACAATTAATCTAGGAGGAAGCATGAATTTCAAGGTTAACACGAAAGGTCAAGTGTATTAAAATTTTAATCATGTAATCATATAGGTTATATAATGGAAAACTAATACACAACCACCACTCAACATTGTTTAACAAGGGAAAGCAAATAATACTAGTTTTGGCCATTGACTCCAAGGAATTTCAAAATCATTCAAGAAGAGGCCACTGCCCTTATAGGCTAGTAACGACAAGTGAGAGTAAAAGAGAGTTTCATCATACAAGTTAACATTTTAAACATCAATCCAAGTTTTACCACACTAGGGATTTCAAAACCTTCTCTATAAGCCTATAATTTGGGTTTAATATAGAAAGGATCACTCCTTTCCATCAAAAGTTCCTTTTTAAAACAACCCTCATTACCATAATCAAAAACTCTTTTAATAGAAGAAAATTCATTTTCACGACTCACAAAATACCTTTATCTCAACAACAGTTTCCATCGTAACATCAACAACGCATCTAAAAACATAATTACCCCCAAATGTCTCTAATAATTGTAATTGTTCTATCATAAGTCAACCAGGTTTCAATATGCATGAAACATCCAATAGTCAATAAACTTTAGTATTAATTCCAATGAAATCAGCGAGATGAACAAATATAAATACTACCAATAGTCATCAAGTAATAGAACTAGGCCAAGGTAGTTTAATAATAAAAGAGTAGTATCCTCAAATGCACATTAAGTAGCTTCAAATCTTTGTTCCAAGAATTTAGCTGCGGTATATGCTTCATGAGGGATGGTCAAATTCCTCCTTAAGGAATAACTTAAACATCTGGACCTACACCGATGATCATCAAGCAATTGGGTAAATGTCTAGTCTTCTAATCATTTCTAGAGGAATAACCAAGGTGCAAATGACTCGAGAAATTGGGAACCTTAGCCAAGATACTCCCTTCGTACAAAATTGAAGCAATGCAATCAACCACACGTAAAGTTTTGTAAATCTACCAGATTTTTGGATATCAAACTACTGACCTACCTAGTCCAAGAAAGAAGAACATGGAGGTCAAATAGACCTCAACAACCACACCTCACCGTGGTTGGGAAACACCAAAGGAAACAACTAACATTACGAAATTTGTTGCCATAGCTCAAAAGGGTGACTAAGTTTCCATAAAACTAAAGTCAACTCGGATCGGGTGCAACCTAGTGGTTGTTCACTAAAGTAAGGTTGTCATTACCCAACTAAACTGTGGTCAACATACCCATAAAAGGAAGGTAAAACTATACTAGATTTGGTTCTACTAATCTGGTTGATTTAAGGAGTAGCGAAGAAGGGAAAAAGAGTTATAAACCCTAAAGATCAAAACATATTTGCATATCTAGAAGATACCTTCTGTGATAGGTCGAAAACTTGAGTAGCCAGATCTAGAGTCACCAAAACAGAACAAATCGATTATCCATAAGGAAAATAAAATCTACAGACTAATTAGATCATATGAAAGAGCAAGGGGTTTCAAGTACAACAGGTTTTTTACATAAACAAAAACTCTAGTATTAAACAACATGAAAAATTTGTTACTCAAACCCAGAAATGTAGCTAATAATGTTAGGAGGTAAATCATTCAAGCATGAATACACAACATCCGAGAGAAGAGGAATACATCTTTGTTGTCAACTTTAACACCGATGACTAGTATAGCTGAAACAAGAAAATAATTCAAGAGGAAAGGAGATCTTTCCACAAGGCATAGAAACCCACATCAACATAAATAAAGATAACCCAATTTTAGGGAAGGGAAGGTTCCATTTATGGAAATTTTTAGCTTTTAGTAATTTTAGCAATGGTAGAATTATATTTCATGTTTCTCTAGCTTTTAGAAGTCACCAAAAACCACTTTCAAGCCCTGTAATAACACTCCTCAAAGTCAATCTCCATCCACAAACATGATGGTGTTGAAAGACGACTCACTCCTACATTAGCACAATAAGGGAGCTCAAGAAATACAAGCTACATCTTGTAGAAAGTACTTAGGAATCAAGGATAGTAATGAATGCAATATATACACAAAAATGGGTTTATTAAAAAAAAACTAAGGAACTTGAAAAACATGTGAGACAAGGGTGTGGGAAAATCCAGACTCCACAACCTTGCAACATCCTCCCAAAGCATGTGTCAAATTGGGACATGAGAGCATGATAGACTCCCAAAGATGGAAAAGGGAACGTATCATTGCTAAGTGGGTTCGTAGGAGCCTCAGGGAGATGCGTTCTCGGGGAACACCATGATAGCAGGATAAGAACAAAAAGGGAACAAAAAAAGCAAAACAACTTGATCGGATCACCCTAGACAAAAATACACGCAAGATGGTGTCGCAGAAAGATGGAAGCTTTCATATAGGAAAGAACATCCATCGAAGAGAAAAGGAGATTGACCAAGAAAAATTCATAAGAAACTTAGGAACCGTATACAAAGCATGGAGGAATACACATCGCAATAAAACTATTGACTAAACGCTTTCTAGATATGTGTTCTTTAAGGAAACGCCTTCATAGAAGGATAAGCACAAAAAGGAAACTTGAAATTCAACACTTCTTCACTCCCACGCCATCACCGGGTGTCCAAGAAGAAATACTCACCTTTTCCAAGCACACCCACATAGCCAAGCCAAACTGTTAGCTCAAAATAGGTATGGACATCTGTCCACACACGTAGGAGAGGATTCTTTAGTCCAACATTAGGGTTTTAAGAGACCATTTTACATGCACTCCACAAAAATTTACCCAACTCTAAGAGGCCAACAACAATATGGAAAAATAAACCTCACCATGCCTCGAAACAAGGTCCCAAAAAAAACATGCTTTTTCTATCCCACGCTAGGCATGCCAATTGAATTTTGGTGGGTGGAGGCATGTGCTAGGATAGGATGCTACTGGGGAGGATGGGGAGTAGGTAGAATTAAAAATTTTGTCATTAAAATGTAGTCAAACACATTAAAAAAATTTAGTCCCCTCCGAACCGGTGCCTCCCAAAATCCTCCCACTTACATGCAAACAAAGCTTACGCAATATTTGGTAATAATTTAATTTAGGTGAGAGATAAAAATCCCCTCAAAACTAGTGCCTCCTCCTAATGTCTCCTTCTTCTACGCATCTAGCCAAGGCTAGATATACGAGGAATTACATTGTCCTCCCCTTAAGAAAGCATCATCCTCGATGTGACATAACACTAAAGGAAGGAAAAGGGGTAAGCATCAAGGAACCAATAAAGCATGGCCACGGGAAGCCTTAGAAACATTTGGCAGAATTTTAACTTTCAAAGTTCTTTCAAGATCGATTTCTCTTATTCATTATTTCATTAATCTCTTTTCCTTTACAATACTAGTAATTCAAGTACTTTAAAAATTTCATTTTTAAATAGTTTTAGTTCATTCATGTTGATGCCCAATATGAACCGCTATCACCAAACCCTACTAGGGTCATACAAACCACTAAAGATTCACAAGCATAAATTTTACATACTTTCATCAAGGTACCACATCATAAGAGCTTAATCAATTTATGGAGGAGACAAAGTATGGTTCACATAACATATTACTTGTCACACATCTATGAATGACATATAATCCTCAAAGAAAAGTGTACTTAAAAACTGAAATTTCTAAAATTCCATATATGAAGATTTTATATAACTCGGAAAAATGGCTACAGTATACATAGTGTTAACAAGGGCATCAAATCCATATCCACAAGATCATACAACACATCGAACAAACATGAGTAACAAATACATCATGGGACCACCCAAGACATCACAACAACCCAACATACCTTCCGAAGCATCAATGATACACACAAATCCCTTATGCCTCCCTTAAGTCTGTTATGCCTCCCTAAAGTATCTTATTCCTCCTCAATATTTTATGTCTCCTCAATCTCTTATGCCTCCCTCAAGTCTCGTATGCCTCCCTCCATCTCATATTCCTCCCTCAAGTAGTAATAATAAAATAAATTGTCTTTTTCACTCCCCAAAGAGTTCGATTTCCCTATGGCCCTAGGCACATACATTCAAGCCACCCCTAACCTAAGTGACATAATAACTCATGGTTCAGCAACCTACTAGTTATCTCTAACTCCTTGGGGTGTACACCCACACACGTATCAGGTCCATGGGTCCCACCATTCCATGATACATCCCATAACCCTATTCCACACACCATGACAATAGAACCAACATAGCAATCCAATTAAAATGCCAAGTGGGAAAGTACAAGCCTTAGGAAATGTGGAAAAATATTCAAATTTAAAAATAAGATCATAATCCAAGCAAAACAAATGGCCAAATAGCCATAGTTAGTGCAAAAATTTGCATGTTAGTACCGCAAAACAAAGGAAATGCACAAAAATATAAAACATTCCAATCAAGAAAACTGTTGGTCCTTACAAAAATAAATAAAAAGTTCAATTTACGAATAAAATACACATATAATAATATCACTTTAAGATTAATTATGTGGCCTTATCTAGCCACAAAGGGGGCACTCAACGAGTTCCCAAGACTTAGAACATCAAGCCTCGGCTCGTAAAATAAGATATCAATAGCACAACTATCATTATCTCTATCGAATCATCTGCCACTACTTGAAAAGGTAAAACATAGTCATAACTACACTTAGGTTGCATCTATACAATAACCACAAGGAGAGAGAGAAAGAGGAGCACAAGTCATCATCTACTAAGCCTATGGTCAGATCGAGTTAGTGGCCCATGGTGCCCATTCCCCACTCCAAACATACACTTTTACCAATTTCCCTCAAGGTCAATTAGCGTAAAGTTAACAACATAATATGATACTACATCACTAACACAATGGTCGTTCACACATAATAACATAACATTTTATTCATGACACCAATATAGGGTATGCCACACACATTACATTCATAGTTTACCATGCAACACATAACCACATGCTACACTCCAAGTGTAATAATCATACAATAGGGATCATATACACACCATATGTCCCTAAATCAAGACATGAATCATTATATATATCACATGAATTCTAATTATGATGATCACAATTACAACATACATTCAACTACCATATAACATGGGGATACACACATTTCTATACATATGATAATGACATCATTAAGAAAAATAGCTCACTATAACCAACCTGGTCATACAACATATCATCACACCGCCACATCACAAATGCCAAAAGGATCCAACACTCCAACATCAAAAAACACATTTCTTTCACACACACAATGAGACAATGTGCTTCACAGTGAAATTATCAATGATCTCATGAAAAGGAGGAAGAATATTCTCATCTCCAACACATCAACATGCCAAAAGTCATGCACTAAGTGACATACACAACATGTGCGCTCACAATATCACAATTAAAAAATAGTTCATATAATGTTTAAATGACATTAGTCTTCCAATCACTTTGCCAAAGCACCACCATGCAAAAAGATCTGGTAACCTCATCACAACACCAATCTATCCCAGAGGTTTGAGAGAATTGACCTCCACTCTGATACCAAGTGTCACTCTCACTTAACACACACACAAATACAACACTAAAAAACTTGGATAATTTTTTTTTGAATTACTTGGAGTTTACACGTCTACACAGGTGACCATAAGGGGCTATGAGCAACCCTAAAAATATTGACACAATGTTGATCACATAGGAAACAAGGAAACATACAAAGACCCAACATGAACAACTAATTTTTTTCTTTGAAAAGGCACAACATAAAAGTCCAAAGACGTTACACGCTTAGATTTAAGGCCATCCAATGGTGTAAAATCTTTTAAGGTTATGTATTTACAAAAAAAGGTCTTTCAAACTTGAATTTATGGTCTAGAAGACTCGTGTTTTGATTTGTAGCATTCTTTTACAATGGTGAACTTATTTCTTTTATACTATTGACTAATTAGCTTAAGACCAAGTTTTCTGAAGGAGAATCATCTTATAATAAGTCAATAACTTGCTTAATTCGTTGTTTTAATAACATTTTCCATTTCTCACCAGGATAATTAATCTTATTCAAGCCACTAAAACTTGTTCACACCTCTCTTGCACAGTGAAAAGCAAAAGTTCGATTGAGGGAAGGTACCATTTCGGTTAAGAAAAATAATCTTCTTTGTTTAAGGTGTTAGGAAATATAATTTATTAGTGCTCCATTATTATAGATATTGTAAAGAGAATAATTGGTGAGTAATAACTCACATATTTGGTTGTATTATTTGATATTTGTGATATTGTTGTGAGTTACAACAATATCACGGATATAGGTAGATTGTTTGGAGAAAATTGCTAGAATATAGGAATTGCATCTCATTATATATTGTATGACCTGGAATACATTAAAAAAATAGTATGAAGAATATTATTCTATGAAGTTTATTATGTAAATATTGTCTTAGGCCATCATTTGGTATCGGAGCAGGTGGAGTCCAAAATGAAAGTCGTTGATTTTTTTATACGGATTGGTGAGAGCACGGATCAGATATATTACGAGGTACTAGTGAAGCTGTGTAAATTAAACTGAGTGCAGATATAGACATCGGGGTGGGTTCTTATGCAAAGGTGGAACGTATATATAATATAACAAAATAGATTTTCTGGTCGAATTTATCTTACTGTATTGGATTCACAGCTTCAAGGACTTGGTTTGATTATATCTATTATTTTCAAATGTTGTGGTAATCGATTCAAGCATTCAACGATTGGCGAGCCTGAATGATCTGCCATTCGCATACTTGTGCACACATTACGGTCTACTTCATTGCTTCCATTGGTCCAGTATCAACGTGGCATTTGCATCTTTCAGCAGTTGTGATCTGCACAGCAATATAAATAGTAAGTGGTTTGCACGTTTTGCATTGGGTTCTATGTATTCAGATCCAATTTCTTAGTCTGGAGATATACAAGGCAAATTGCAGTCATCATATCCATGGCCTTCATGTAGAGTTTGATGCAACATCAATTATATTGTCAAAGCCGTATGTGATATCTTCAACACATGCTTGCGCCTGTTGACAACTCTGGTAAATTCTTGCGTGGTAGATGAGGCAAGATCTATGTGGACTGTTATAGCTCCATTGAAATCTTTGCATGCATGTAGATTTTGGTTTGTGAGTGTGTAATTAATCAATGATAGTTTTGATCTCCAAACACGTCTTATCTCAAGACTTGGTTGAATGCTTTGTTTTCATTGTCATCCATGCATCGTTCTTCCACATGCCCTCTGATCTCCACTTTGACACGGAATAGATAATTCAATGCAAAATAAGATCTCGATAGTGATTCTCCTTCACTGTCTACATCATTATTAACTAGAAGCTTGAAATATTTACTCAAATCTATCAACGTGCATCTCAGATCACATTGATTTTTGCATGGATCGTGGTATTTTAGTTTGATGAGGAGCTCTCCAAGCGGTTCGGTCAACTAATTCCCTACTATTATATTTCACCTATATTGTAAACAAATAAACTATATAAAAAACACATAATTCAATTAATTCGGGACATCAAATACATAGAGGAAGATTACATATATAGATTTTGATCTCCTTGATTCTAGGAGTCAACACTCATCCCACATATCTCTCCTAATCCCCACAATATCTCACTCAAACTCTCAATCCCATTATTCTCTCACAACAAACCTTATCTAGTTACAACTATTTACATGAGTTAACAACTCATAAATAGTTGTATTACATTACACTATATTATTTATTTCCACACTCATAATAATGATCACAATATCTAATATTATTCCTAACACCTACAACATCCTTCTATGCATCAGATTCGTTGTTTCCTCCAAGAAAAGTGGTAATTAGTTGTGTTACAGTTTCTTTTTCAAATTAAATCAAGTGTCCAATGTTTAAGTCTTAAGTCTTGTTTTGGTTCATATGTTTGTTCGTAGTTCAAAAATTTGTTCTCTTAACTTCCGAGTCCGTACGTGGCCTTTCATTAAAGAGGTGTTCTTTTATTTCTTATATGTTTAGTGTGTATGTTATTTAGTATAAAAAATTGTGTCATTTTAATTTTATCCACTTTGTATATAACATGAAGAGTCATATTATATGTATATATGTCAAAATAGTTATTTTTTTGTCCATCAAAGTGTCAAAGTCAAGTGTTGTCCTCTCAAATTCAAGTCAAAAATTGAAGTCGTCATTTTGAGTTAATATAAGTTTTGAGTCGTATAGGTGATTTTAGGTTTTTAATAGTCATTTTGTAATGGTCATATGGTGGTGTCAAAAAGTTTGAAAAAATATAAAAAATTTGCCTTACGGACACATTTTCGGTGTTACCCGACGTCCTGACAACCATTAAGTCTCAATTTAAAATCTGCTGTGTTAGCAACATGATACCGGAGGTAGGAGGCATCGGAGGTTGGAGTTCATTCAGTGACCTCTCCTCAATTGCCAATGATGGGGCTGCAAAGATGGTTTGGTGACATTTTTGTGATGTATTTTCTTTCAGCTTGTGTCATGTGCTTCTTGTCATATTTTTCAGAGTTCCAGTATTAATGTTCCTGTTTACAGTGTTCATGATTGAATAAGTGGAAATTTCACATTGAGGGGGAACATGATCCCAATGTTCCATTTCCATTATGTCAGCTTTTTCTATGTGTGTATGAGCAATAGATTTCAGTAGAATTTCCTATGGTATTTCTGCAGTGAGATATTGATGACAAATGATAATAGTACTTGGCACATCATGATGTGGTTTTAGGTAAACCACTTGAAAACCTTCGTTTGCGGTTTGTGGTACACCAATTTGCAAAACCACCATTCTTGGTTGTTGGTAATCCGTTTGCAACAACATCACTTTGTGCTTTGTGGTAAACCAATTGCAAAACCACCATTCTCGGTTTGTGGTCAACCGTTTGCAAAACCATCCCTAAGGTTTGTGATCATCCTGTGAAAATCACCAGATCATGAGTAGGTGCAAGTACAAAGGTAGGTTTTCCCCATGTTCGCACTAAGGGGGGGAATGTTAGGAAATATAATTTATTAGTGCTCCATTATTATAGATATTGTAAAGAGAATAATTACGTGAGTAATTATTCACATATTTGGTTGTATTATTTGATAGTTGTGATATTGTTATGAGTTACAACAATATCACGGATATAGGTAGATTGTTGGAGCAACTTCCTAGAATATAGGAATTGCATCTCATTATATATTGTATGACCGAATACATTGAATAAATAGTGTGAAGAATAATTCTGTGAAGTTTATTATGTAAATCTTGTCTTACGCCATCATAAGGATAACAAATTTAATATTACTAAAGAAATATCACAATGAAACAAGGCAAGGATTAAGGGAAATAGGTAAAAGGAATTAAGCTTTAGGGTCTCACCGCTTATTAACCAACATTTTATTGAGGCTAATAATTTATCATGATTGGTTCAAATTTTCATTTAGACATTGCTTGATTAAGTATGACAAAGGAAAAAAATTTACATTTCAAACGATTCGAGAGAGATTGAAGGATTTCGAATAAATTTCCCTACTACTTATACAAACTTATTATCTTGCAAAAATAATCAATGATTTCACTATAAGATCATTTAAGAATTAACCATAAAAGGATAATGTTGATTAGTTTAGCTTGTAGAAAAACAAGGTAAATATATTTTTATTATAAAAGCTAGTTTCCTCATTAATAACCTATGGACCCAAAAGTTATCAAGAAGCTCACATCTACATTAATTTATTCATATAGAAATGTGTTATTTTAACTTTTATAACTTTTATAAGGATTATCAAAAAAATTTATTATGCATAGAATTACATTCTTGCTATGTATTAGAAGGGCTTAGCACACAACATTTTATCTCAATAGAAAAGTTTACCATTACTCGTTTGTGAAAACAATACATGGTTACATCAATTATTTCCAATACAACGCACAACCCAAAGGGACAAACCAAATCTATTGGACCATGTATAGGGAACAAGAGAGTAATAACATTGGTCATGCCACACCACCATTATTAGAAATTCTATAATACATTAGAATCACCCATAACCATGCGGTAATCAAATTTTATATTTTTCACGATAAGAAAAACAAGACAAAGTTTCAAAATCCACGAAGACATTACTCCACAACACATAATAATAAGGCATTGGTTTTCTTCTAAAATCCCCACATAACCCATTCCATAGTTTTACAACAAAAGTATTTGTACAAAATAACTTTATAATAAATTTTGATGTAATATTCTACAATTCTTTCCCTCATCTACTCGCATAAGCCATCTGCAAAGCAATTATTAACCCAAGTCAGTTTGCGAGAACTAAGCAAGATAAGACAACACAAAGCAACAATAAGCTAATATCTAACAATATCAAGAAACCAAAATATTCTATTTCAATAATTGGTTCAAGCTCTAAATACTAGCAACCCCTTAAGATAATTAAAATTTCCATACATAACATTCTAAGAAGAAGCCTTATACTTCAGTTATGAACATTGTCTAAAAGCAACAAAAATTAAACAATCATTTGAGAAGGGGCCAATGGCCTAATAAGTTAGAAACAATAGTCTAGTGTAATGGGATTTCCATTGAATAAACAATTAGGTTAAAATATTGAGAACTGATATTCAAACCAACAATCTACATTCATAAAAAAAAGGTACCAAAAGCACAAGCTATGATACTCATTTTTAGAAATGACAAAGAATAGAAACAATTAATCTAGGAGGAAGCACGGATTTCAAGGTTAACACGAAAGGTCAAGTGTATTAAAATTTTAATCATGTAATCATATAGGTTAAATAATTTAAAAATAAAGCACGACCACCACTCAACATTGTTTAACAAGGGAAGGCAAATAATACTAGTTTCGGCCATTGACTCCAAGGAATTTCACAATCATTCAAGAAGAGGCCACTGCCCTTATAGGCTAGTAACAACAAGCAAGAGTAAGAGAGTTTCATCATACAAGTTAACATTTTAAACATCAATCCAAGTTTTACCACACTAGGGATTTCCAAACCTTCTCTATAAGCCTATAGTTTCAGTTTAACATACAAAGGATCACTCCTTTCCATCACAAGTTCCTTTTAAAAAAATCTCGTTACCATAATCAAACCACTCTTTTAATAAAAGAAAATGCATTTTCATGAATCACCAAATACCATTATCTCAACAACAGTTTCCATCATAACATTAACAACGCATCTAAAAATATAACTACCCCCAAATGTCTCTAATAATCTTAACAGTTCTATCATAAGTCAACTAGGTTTCAATATGCATGAAACATCCAATAGTGAATAAAAATTATTATTAATTCCAATGAAATCAGTGAGATGAAAAAATATAAATACTACCAATAGTCATCACGTAATAGAACTAGGCCAAGGTAGTTTAATAATAAAAGAGTACTATCCATAAATGCACATATGTAACTTCAAATCTCGGTGCCAAGAATTTAGTTGCGGTACATGCTTCATGAGGGATGGTCAAATTGCTCCTTAAGGAAAAACTTAAACATCTGGACCTACACCAATGATCATCAAGAAATTGGGTAAATGTCTAGTATTCTAATCAATTCTAAAGGGATAACCAAGGTGTAAAATGACTGAGCAATCGGGTACCTTAGCCACGATACTCCCTTCGTACATAATTGAACCACTCATAGTCAACCACATGTAAAGTTTTGTAAATATACGGGATTGATTGGATATCGAAGGGGCCACCTACCTAGTCTAAGAAAAGAGAACATGGAGGTCCAAAAAACCTCAACAACCACACCTCACTGTGGTTGGGAAACACCAAATGAAAACAACTAACATTACAAAATTTGTTGCCATAGCTCAAAAGGGTGACTAGGTGTCCATAAAACTAAACTCAACTCGGATTGGGTTCAACCTAGTGGTTGTTTGCTAAAGTAAGGTTGTCATGACCCAAGTAAACTATGCTTTGAACATCTTAGGTAAATGGAAGGTAAAACTATACTAAATTTGGTTCCACTAATTCGGTTGATTTAAGGAGTAGCGAAGAAGGGGAAAAATGGTTATAAACCTTGTAGATCAAAAATTCTCACATATGTGGAAGAGACATAATTTAATAGGGTAAAATCTTGAGTAGCCATATCTAGAGTGACCGAAATAGGAAAAAATCGATTATCCAGAAGGAAGAGAAAATCTACAACTAATAAGATTGTATGAAGAGCAAGGGGTTTAAAGTAAAACAGGTTTTTTTTCACAACTAAAAACTCTAGTATTAAACAACATGACAAATTTGTTACTCAAACCCATAAATGCAGCTAATAATTTTAGGAGGTCAATCATTCAAGCATGAATACACAACAACTAGAGAAGAGGAATACATCTTTGTTTTCCACTTTAACACTGATAACTAGTATAGCTAAAACAAGAAAATATTTCAAGAGGAATGGAGATGTTTCCCAGCAAGGCATATAAAACCACATCAACAACAACAAAGATAAACTAATTTTAGGGAAGGGAAGGTTCCATTTCATGACATTTTTAGATTTTAGCAATTGTAGCAATGGTAGAATTATCTTTCCTATTTCTCTAGCTTCTACAAGTCACTAAAAACCACTCTCAAGCCTAGAGCAACACTCCTTGGGTTGAATCTCCATCCACAAACATGATGGCATTGAAATAAGACTCAATCCTACATTGGGACAAGCAGGAGCTAAAGAATTACAAGATGCATCTTCTAGAAATTAATGAAGACTCAAGGACAATAATGATTACAAGATATACACAAAAATGAGTTTATTAACAAAAACAACTCAGAACTTCAAAAAAACGTGAGATAGGGGAGGGGAAAACCCATACTCCACAACATTGCAACATCCTCCTAGCATTTCTATGTCAAAAATCGGGACGTGAGAGCATGATAGACTCCCATCGAAGCACAAGGGAATGTGCCATTTGCAATTAAAGTCGTAGGAGCCTCTGTGGAGCTGCGGTCTCAAGGGAACACCATGACAACATGATATGAACAAAAAGGGAACAACAAAACCAAAACATGCTGATCGGATCACCATAGATACAAATACATGCATCCAAAGGCAAGATGGAAACTTATGAATAGGTAAAAGAATGCATCGAAGAATAGAGGAGATGAATCAAGAAGGATGGTGTCATAGGACACTTAGGAATCCGCATACAAAGTGTGGAGGAATACAAATTGCAAGAAAATTGTTGACTAAATACCTGTAAGATATGTGGTCTTCAACAAAACACCTTTACGAAGGAAAAGCACAAAAAAAGAGGAAAATTGAAATTAAACCCTACTTCACTCCCACACAATCAATATGTGTCCACTGAACAACTCACCATTTCTATGCACACCCATGTAGCTGTGCAAAAATAGTAGCTAGAAATAGGTATGGATATCCGCCCATGCGCAGGAGAGGAGCCTTCATCCAACATTGCGGTTGTAAGAGCCTATTTTATCTAGACCCATAAAAATTTTCCAAACCCACGCGGCCAACAAAAAGAGGGAAAAAGATGCCTCAAAGATGCCTAACACGAGGCTCTAAATAAAAACATGCTTTCTTATATCCCACATCAGAATGCTATTTAAATTTTGGTGGGTGGAGCCATGTGCTATGATAGGCCGCTGCCAGGGAGGATGGGGGAGTAGGTACAATTCAAAAGTTCCTCATTAAAACACAGTCAAACACATTAAAAAAATTTAGTCCCCCCTGAATTGGTGCCTCCCTAAATCCTCCTCCTTACACGTAAACAAAGCTTTACCAAAATTTGGTAATAACTTAATCCAGGTGAAAGATAAAAATCCCCTCAAAACTTGTGCCTCCTCCTAACGTCTCCTTCTTCTACGCATCCAGCCAAGGCTAGATATACAAGGCATTACATTCTCCTCCCCTTAAGAAAGCATCATCCTCGATGCGACATAACACTGAAGGAAGGAAAAGGGGTAAGCATCAAGGAATAGATAAAGATGAAAGTACACCCTATGGTTAAAATTTCAATCATTAAAAACGACAATGGGCAAGCCTTAGAAACATTTGGCAAAATTTTAACTTTCAAAGTTCTGTGAAGATTGCTAGTTTCTCTTATTCATTATTTCATTAATCTCTTTTCCTTTACAATATTCCTAATTCAAGTACTTTAAAAATTTCATTGTTGAATAGTTTTAGTTCATTCTTTTGGGTGCCCAACATGAACCGCTATCACAACACCCTACTAGGGTCATACACAACACTAATGATTCACAAACATAAATTTTACATACTTTCATGATGGTACCACATCATAAGAGCTTAACCAAATTATGGAAGATAACAAGAACGGGTCACATAACAGAGTAGTTTTCAAACATCTATGACTGACATATAATACTCGAATAAAAGTGTACTTCAACAACCTAAAATTTGCACAATTCCACAGATGAATATTTTACATAACTCAAAAAAATGGCTGTAGGTACATAGTGTCAACAAGGGCGTCAAATCCATATCCACAAAATCACACAACATATCAAACAAAAATGAGTAACACATACATCATAGGACCACTCTCAAGACATCACAATAACCCAACATACCTACTCAAGCATCAATCATACGCACAAATCTCTTATGTCTTCCTTCATCTCTTATACCTCCCTCAATGCTCTTATGCCTCCCTAAATCTCTTAGGCCTCCCTCAAGTAATGATAATAAAATAATTTTTTCTTTTCGCTCCCAAAGAGGTCACTTTCCCTATTAGCCTAGGCACATAAAGTCCAGCCACCCCTAACCTAAGTGACATAATAACTCATGGTTCAAAACCTACTAGTTATCTATAACTCCTTGGGGTGTACCCCCATACAACGAAGTGGGTCCATAGGTCCAACCATTCCATGGTACATCCCATGACCCTATTCCACACATCACGACAATAGAACCAGCATAGCAATCCAATTCAAATGCCAAGTGGCAAAGTATAAGCCTTGAGTAAGGTGGAAAAATATAAAATTTGAAAAGAAGATCCAAATCCAAGAAAAAAAAATGGCCAAATAGCCATAGTTAGTGCAAAAATCCACATGTTAGTACCACAAACCAAGGAAATGCCAAAAAATATAACACATTGCAATCAAGAAAATTGTTGGTCCTTACAAAAATAAATAAAAAGTTCAATTTACAAATAAAATACACACATAAGAATATCATATTATGATTTACTATGTAGCCTTATCTTTCCACCAAGGGGGTACTCAACGAGTTGCTGGAACTTGAAACATCGAGCCTCAACTCGTAGAATAACATATCAATAGTACAACTGTCATCATCTCTATCTGAATCATAGCTACACTTAGATTGCATCCACACAACAACCAATAGGAGAGAGAGAAAGAGGATCATAGGTAATCATATACTAAGCCTAAGGTTAGCTTGAGTTACTAGCCCATAGTTCCCATTCCCTTACTAAAAACATACACTTTACCGATTTCCCTCAAGGTTGGTTAAGCATAAGGTTCACAACATAACGTGTAACTCCATCATTAACACGGTGGTGGTTCACACAAATTAACATAACGCTTTTATGCATGACACCAATACGGGTATGTCACATACATTACATTCATAATTTACCACACACCACATCACCACATGTTGCACCCCAAGTGCAATCATTGACGATAGGGATCCTATACCCATCATATGTCCCTAAATCAAGACATGAATCATTATATATATCACACGAATTGTAATAATGGTGAGCACATTTACCACATACATTCAACTACCATATAACATGGGGATACACACATTTCTATATAGATGATAATGATATCATTAAGAAAACCATTTCACTACAATGCACTTTGTCATACAACATATCAACACACCCACACATCACAAATTTCAAAAGGATCCAACACTCGACATAAACATTCACATTTATTTCACACACATAACAAGACAATGCTTCATGCTAAAATTATCATTAATTCATGAAAATGAGGAAGAATATTATCATCTCCAACACATCAACATGCCAACAGTCACACACTAAGTGACATACACAACATGTGCGCTCACAATATCACAATTACAACATAGTTCACATCACGCTTAAATCACATTACTCTTCCCATCACCGCAAAGACCACCATGCAAAACCATTTGGTAACACCATCACAACTCCAATCCTTCCCTTAGGTTCGAGAACATGAGCTTCCACTTGTATACCAAGTGTCACGCTCGATTAAAACACACTAAAAAACTCAAATAATTTTTTTTTGACTTACTTGGAGTTTACATGTCAACACAGGTGACCAGAAGGGGCTACGACCAACTCTAAAAATCTTGATGCAATGTTGACCACATAGGAAACAAGGAAACATACAACACCCAACATGAACAATTCAATTTTCTCTTTGATAAGGCACAATGTAAAAGTCTAAACACATTACACAGTTACAGTTAAGGCCATCCATGAGTGTAAAATATTTTAAGGTTATGTATTTACAAAAATGTCTTTCAAACTTGACTTTATGATCTATAAGACTTATGTTTTGATTCATAGCATTCTTTTTACAAAGGTGAACTTATTTGTTTTATACTATTGATCGCTTCTACCTTAAGAAAAAGTTTTCAAGGAGAATCATCCTATAATAAGTCAATAACTTGATTGATTTTTTGTTTGAAGAACATTTTCCATTTCTCACCGGGATAATTAATCTTACTCAAGCCACTAAATCTTATTCACATCCCCCTTGCATGGTGAAACACACAAGCTTCGATTGAGGGAAGGTACCGCTTTAGGTTCCAAATAATAATTTTCTTTGTTTAAGGATAAAAATTTAACATTACTAAATAAATAACACAATGAAGCAAGGCGAGGGTTAAGGGAAATAGGTCAAAAGGAATTAAGCTTCAGTGGTCTCACTTCTTATTAACCAACCTTTTATGAGGCTAAGAATTTATCAATATTGGTTAAAAGTTTCATTTAGACTTTGTTTGTCTAAGTATGACAAAGGAAAACAATTTACATTTCAAATGATTAAGAGAGATTGAGAGTTTATTAATAAATTTCCCTCCTACTTATACAACCTTATTTTCTTGTAAAACTAATCAATGATTTCACTATAAGATCATTTAAGAATTCACCATAAAATGATAATGTTGATTAGTTTAGCTTGTGGGAAAAAAGGTAAATATATTTTTATTACAAAATCTAGTTTCCTCATTGATCACCTATGGTACCAAAATTTATCAAGAAGCTCACATCTACATTAATTTATCGATATATAAATACGTTCTTTTAACTTTTATAACTTTTATAAGGATCATCCAACCATTTTATTATGCATATAATTACATTATTGCTCTGTTGTCTTAGAAGGGTTTACCACAAAACATTTTATCTCAAGAGCAAATTTTACCATTACTCATTTGTGAAAATAGTATGTGGTTATATCAATTCTTTCCAATACAACGCACAACCCAAAGGGACATGCCAACTCTATGAGACCATGACTAGGGAACAAGAGAGTAATAACATTGGTCATGCCATGCTACTATTATTAGAAATTATATAATACATTAGAATCACCCATAACCATGCGGTAATCAACTTTTATATTTTCCATGATAACAAAACAAGCCAAATTTTCAATAGTCATGACAACATTACTCCACAACACATAATACTAAGGCATTGGTTTTCTTCTAAAATCCCCACATAACCTATTCCGAGTTTTGCAATGTAAGTATTCATACAAAATAAATTCACAACAAATTTTGATGTAATATTCTACAAGTCTTTCCCTCATCTACTTGCATAAGCCATCTGCAACAATTATTAACCTGAGTTAGTTCATGAGAACTAAGCAAGATAAGACTACAAAAAGCAACAATAAGCTAATATCTAACAATATCAAGAAAGGAAAATATTCTATTCCAAGAATTGGCTCGAAGATATAAATACTAACAACCCCTTAAGATAAATAAAATTTCCACCATGCCAATCTAAGAAGAAATCCTTATACTTCAGTTATGAACATTGTCTCAAAGCAACAAAAATTAGACAAACAAGTGATTAGGGGCCAATGGCCTGATAAGTTAGAAGCAATAGTCCAGTGTAATAGGATTTCCATCGAATAAAAATTAGGTTAAAATATTGAGAACTGATATTCAAACCAACAATCTACATTCATAAAAAAAATACCAAAAGCATAAGCTATGATACTTATTTTTAGAAACGAAAAAAGAAAAAAACATTTAATCCAGGAGGAAGCATGGATTTTAAGCTTAACAAAAAGGCCAAGTGTATTAAAATTTTAATCATGTAATCATATAGGTTATATAATGGAAAAATAATACATGACCACCACTCAACATTGTTTAACAAGGGAAGCTAGATAATACTAGTTTCGCCATTGACTCCAAGGAATTTCACAATCATTCAAGAAGAGGCCACTTCCCTTATAGGATAGTAATGACAAGCGAGATTAAGAGAGTTTCATCATACAAGTTAACATTTTAAACATCAATCCAAGTTTTACCACACTAGGGATTTCCAAACCTTCTCTATAAGCCTATAGTTTCGGTTTAACATAAAAAGGATCACTCCTTTCCATCACAAGTTCCTTTTTAAAACAACCCTCGTTACCATAATCAAACCACTCTTTTAATAAAATAAAATGAATTTTCATGAATCACCAAATACCATTATCTCAACAACAGTTTCCATCGTAACATCAACAACACATCTAAAAATATAATTACCCCCAAATATCTCTATTAATCTAAACATCTCTATCATAATTCAACCAATTTTCAATATGCATGAAACATCTAATACCAATAAAAATTATTATTAATTCCAATGAAATCAATGAGATGAACAAATATAAATACTACCAATAGCGATCACGTAATATAACTAGGCCAAGGTAGTTTAATAATAAAAGACTACTATCTATAAATGCACATACGTAGCTTCAAATCTCATTTCCAAGAATTTAGTTGTGGTACAAGCTTCATGAGGAATGGTCAAATTACTCCTTAAGGAAAAACTTAAACATATGGACCTACAACAATTATCATCAGAAATTAGGTAAATGTCTATTATTCTAATCAATTCTAAAGGAATAACCAAGGTGTAAAATGACTGAGCAATCGGGTACCTTAGCCTCGATACTCCCTTCATACATAATTGAAGCATTGCAGTCAACCACATGTAAATTTTTGTAAATCTATGGGATTGATTGGATATCGAATGGGCCACCTACCTATTCTAAGAAAGGAGAACATGGAGGTCCAATAAACCACAAAAACCACACCTCACCGTCGTTGGGAAACATAAAAGGAAACAACTAACATTAAAAAATTTGTGTCCATAACACAAAAGGGTGACTAAGTTTCCATAAAACTAAAGTCAACTCGGATCAAGTTCAACCTAGTGGATGTTCGCTAAAGTAAGGTTATCATGACCCAAGTAAACTATGCTAAACATACCCATAAATGGAGGGATAAACTATTCTTGATTTGGTTCCACTAATCTGGTTTATTTAAGGAGTAAGAGAAGGGGAAAAAAGGGTTATAAACCTCAAGATCAAAACAACTCACATATCCAAAAGAGACTTTCTTTGATAGGGTAACTACTTGAGTAGACAAATCTAGAGTCGAACATGTGATCGATTATCCAAGGAAAATAAAATCTACAGATAATAAGCTCGTATGAAGAGAAAGGGGTTTAAATTACATCAGGTTTTTTTCACAACGAAAAACACTAGTATTAAACAACATGACAAACATTTTACGCAAACCCATAAATGCAACTAATAATGTTAGGAGATCAATCATTCAAGCATGAATACACAATAACTAGAGAAGAGGAATACATCTTTGTTGTCCACTTTAACACTGATAACTCGTATAGCTAAAACAAGAAAATATTTCAAGAGGAAAGGAGATCTTTCCCAAAGAAGGCATACAAACCAACATCAACAACAAAAAAGATAAGCTAATTTTAGGGAAGGGAAGGTTCCATTTCATGACATTTTAAGATTTTAGGAAATATACTAATGGTAGAATTATCTTTCCTATTTCTCTAGCTTCTTCAATTCACCAAAACCTATCTCAAGCTTGTAACAACACTCCTTAGGTTGAATCTCGTCCAAAACAAGATGGCGCTGAAATACGAGTCACTCCTATGTTGGCACAAGAAAAGAAATTCCATAACTACGAACTGAATCTTATGGAAAGGACTGAGGACTCAAGGAAAATAATGATTGTAGTATATACGCAAAAGGGGTTTATTAATAAAAACTAAGGAACTTCAAAAACATGTGAGATAGGGAAGGGGGAAAAGCTAAACTCTCTGACAACTCGCAACATCCTCCCACCTCACGTCAAACCGGGACATGAGAGCATGATAGACCTTCATCACAGAACAAAAGAATGTGTCATTACCAAGTGGGTTTGTAGGAGCCTCAGTGGAGCTGCGGTCTCAATGGAACATCGCGATAGCAGGATAAGAACAAAAAGTGAAAAAGAAAACGAAAACAACTTGATTGGATCACCCTAGATAGAAATACATGCTAACAAATGAAAATGGAATATTTGGATTAGGAAAGAACATCCATATAAGAATAGAGGAGATGGATCAAGAAGGATGGGGTCACAGGAAACTTAGGAACCCATATACAAAGTGTGGTAGGAATACTCATTGCAAGAAAATTTTTGACTAAACACTTGCAAGATATGTGGTTTTCAAAGAAACACCTTCACGAGAAGGATAAGTACAAAAAAGAAAACTTGAAATTCAACCTTACTTCACCACCACACCATCACTAGGTGTCCAGTCGAATCGCTCACCTTTTCCAAGTACACCCACGCAGCCCTAGCCAAAATTGTAGCTTGAAATAGGTATGGACATCCACCCACGCATCACAAGTTAGGATCCTTCATCCAATGTTACGGTTTTAAGAGCCCATTTTACATAGACCAAGAAATTTTTTTCCCAACCCCACGCGACCAATAAAAACATTGAAAAAGACGCCTCAACATGCCTAACACAAGGCCCCGAACAAAAAAGCATGCTTTCTTCTATCCCACACCAGAATGCCAATTAAATTTTGGTGGGTGGAGCCATGTGCTAGGATAGGCCACTGCCAGTGGATGGGGGAACAGCCAGAATTCAAAAGTTCCTCATTAAAACATAGTCAAACACATTAAAAAAATTCAATCCCTTCTAAACCGGCGCATCCCAAAATCCTCCTCCTTACACGCAAATAAATCTTAACCAAGATTTGGTAATAAATTTATTCAGGTGAGAGATAAAAATCCCCTCAAACTTGGTCCCCCCTAACGCCTCCTTCTTCTACGCATCCATCCAAGGCTAGATATGCGGGGCATTCTTTAAAAAATAATAAGATTATTTTTTTCAAAATTATTAATATATTTTGTGATTTTTCCAAATGTGATTAAAGTATAGCACGATTGTTGTTAAATATCATACATTGGAATATTTTGAAAATTATATTTTTAGAAAGGTAATAAAAAATTGTACTCTAGTGTAAACTTGATTAATTTAATTAATTAATTTACCCTAAATACATGGCACATATGTGAAACATTTTTGGTAATAATTATTCTCCAAAAAATTACGGGCTGAAATATGCCATATAGGTGCTAGATAGGCTCCATATAAGAGTGTTCGCACGAATGGGTGTTCACACAAATGGGGTTAGCATTAACACCCATCGTACAAACACCCATTCACATGAACACCCCCAAAACCTAAAATCAGCCATGTAAGTGTTTCCAAGTACACATTTAATTTTAAACTTTGTTTGATAGTTCATTTTAGTTTTTAAAAATATTTTTAATGACCATAGTTCTAAAAGCAAAGTTTTTTCCAATATTATTTTTATTTTATTTTTGGGTTCAATTTCAATGGTTTTAATTTTAAAATATACTCTTTCATATTATTATTATTTTCTTTTAATCAAAAGTAATTTAATTTTTTTAATTTAGTTTTAAAAATAAAAATAACGAATAAAAATACTCTATTATTTATAAATAATTAAATTAACTTTAAAACATAGTTATTTTTATTTAAAAAGACATTACAAGATTAAATAATTTTATATTATATTTAAATTATTTTAAAATTATAAAAGCATTTATAAAGTTAGAAAATAATCTAATTATAAAATAATATATATATATATATATATATATATATATATATATATATATATATATATATATGCATGTATATAGTTTTCTATTAAATTTATTCCTACATCGAGATATAGCTAAATTTGTGTGTGCAAGTGAAAATTATCGAAGTCGAGGAATCATAAGAAATCAAAATAATAAGTGAAAACATACCGAAGAAAGGAAAGCCGAGGAGAATGTTAAAAGATCAATTCGTAGGAAGAAACAAA